>ML664161.1:32905350-32947845 GCA_007570785.1 Antilocapra americana
GTGTGTGTGTGTGTGTGTGTGTGTGTGTGTGTGTGTGTGTGTGTGTGCGTGCGTGCGTGTGTGCGCACGTGCACTCAGCCACTCAGTCATGTTTGACTTTGTGACCCCATGGACTGTAGCCCACTAGAATTTTGTACACAAGAATACTGGAGTGGGTTGCTGTTTCCTACTGCAAGGGATTTCCCTAGCCAGGGACTGAACCCACGTCTCTTGCATTGGCAGGCAGATTCTTTAGCAGTGTGCCACCTGGGCAGCACTGGAGTGTAGTAAGTAGTGCCAAGTTGTTTTCTAGAGTGAACATACCAGTTGGTATTCGCATCAGTAGTGCCTGCTGCTGTCTATCCTTATCAGCACTTAATATTTTCAGACTTTAAGTTACTTGCCAACCATATGGATATGTGTTAAAGCAATTTTAGATTGTTTCGAAGGGTAAGAATCATATCTTTTGTTAGCTGCATCGTGAGTTTAATTTTGATTATGACTGAATATTTTGGTAATTTTTTTGTGAAAGCCTTTGGATGATTAATATGAAGTTGCAACTATAGTATAAAATGCATTTGTGTTAAGTGATTATAAATATCTCATTTAAAATAAAAAACCTGTGTTTGGTTTAAGATATTTGAAATCCCAAAGATGCCATCATACAGTAAAAGTTGTAGTTATGTAATATTATCTGACTTTTATATGTGTCTTAAGAGACCATTCAAGATTGCCCAAACTTAAGGGTTTCCTCAAGCAATGATTTAGTAATTTATAGAGATAGTTAATAATTTTTTAGAAATATAAGCCATTTGGACAGATATTTCTCAATCACCTGGAGCTTATAAACACACATATATGCATTCACATACACTCTGTATGTTTTCCCCTCCTTCTAAAAGTCTGCAGTCTCAGAAGATCTACTCCTTTTCCTCTTTCTATCCCCTCTTCCACTCTAATCCATCCCCAATTGAGAAGTATTGCAGTAACCATAGCCACATTGCTACTGTTAATGGTAACTAGGAATGTGGTCTCAGCAAGCAGGTAAGTTACATTTGTTTGTGCTAGACACTGTGAGGCTCTACTTTTCATTTAGTTTTCAAAATTACCCCCAAAAGACATAAAAGACATACGGAGATAAGGAAGCAGAGGCTCTGAGAGAAGTGATTTGGCCAAAGTCACAAACTGGTGACATGGCTGGGATTTGGGCCCAGGTCCTCCTGGCTTTGACATCAGTGCTCTGTTCATGAACCCATGAAGCTTCATTCCCTGCCACCCCCGCCCCCCACCCAAAAGAAAAGATTAAAAGTAGTCTTGTAAATTGTAAAATACTATACTTAAATATTTGTTTTATTAAGATTTAAGTTGTTTTAAGAAGGAAAGAGGACTGAATAATGTAAAGTATCTATACAGGTAGTGTGCAGAAATGAGAAAAAGCCTCATCAGCCTTATATTTGACTCTATTTTGGCTGGCGAGTAAACTGTGCTAGTTGCCCTACACCTAGGGATAATGGAAACAAGCACTGCCAAGGTTGCAGATCTTCTCCAGTTTTAAACATCACTAATTTTAACATTCTTTAAATTCTGTTGTAAACTCTTATTCTCCTGTTTTTGTTTCTGTGAGTCTTCATCCTCTTCCTTTCCAATGTCTAGTTAGAAGTTTCCTTTCTTTTTGTGCTTTTTCCTTATAAGAAAGAGTATTTTTTTTTAAGTATTGTACTTTTTTTATTTAAAGTAGTTTAGAATATGAAAAATGAGGGAGGACTGCAGTCTTCAAGAGACTAGTAATTAGTCCTGGAGAGGAAGTAGCAAGGGAATGGCGGTAAGAATGCTTTTTTTAGGCTGGAAGATTCCATTAAGTTGGCAGTTAACAGTATTTGCTCAGAGAACCGCTGCCTGTCTCTCTTTTTGTAGGGAGGGTTCTTTAGGCCTCTGAGTGCTCCCGGGACTATGAATGCTTGAGCAACCATTGCTTGAAAAATGCCTGTACACTATTAGTTCCTTCACAGGTTTGCAGCAGAAAGCTGAGTGGAGGAGTCCAGAAGTAAGTGGAGGAAGGTTTGAGACATTTGTGGTAAAGATAATGTGAAAAAGGAAATGTATAGGCAGAGTTACAGAATTTATTCAGTTTAGGGCTTCCCTGGTAGCTCAGCTGGTAAAGAATCTGCCTGCAGTGCATAGACCCCGGTTCAATTGCTGAGTCAGGAAGATCCCCTGGAGGAGGGCATGGCAACCCCCTTCAGTATTCTTGCCTGGAGAATCCCCATGGATAGAGGAGCCTGGTGGGCTACAGTCAAGGAGGTCACAAAGAGTCGGACATGACTGAGCGACTAAGCACACACAGCGCAGCAGATTATTAAATAATTCTCAAGAATTGCTTTCCTCACTTTCTGTTTCAGCAGCTCTCAGTTATTTTCTGAAGGCAGCTCATGGTACAGAATACATTTTTACATCATAGTCAGTACACATGTACTTTTATATATAAGCATTGTTTCAACCCAATCATGGCCGACTCTGACCCCAGGGACTTTAGCCCATCAGGCTTCTGTGACCATGGAATTTCCCAGACAAGAATACTAGAGTGGGTTGCCATTTCCTTCTACGAGGGATCATCCAGTCCAGGAATTGAACCCCTGTCTCCTGCATTGCAGGTGGATTCTTTACCGCTGAACCACCAGGGCAGCCCCCTATTTACTATGGGGAATAAGATATTTGCATTTATTATCTATTTTTTATTAAAAATTTTTTGATGTGGACTATTTTTAAAGTCTTTACTGAATTTGTTACAGTATTGCTTGTTTTATGTTTCTTGGCCACAGAGCTTGTAGGATTTTAGCTTCCTGACCAGGGATTGAATCTGTGCCCCCTGCGTTGAAAGGTGAATTCTTAAGCACTGGACCACCGAGGAAGTCCCTACATTTATTATCTTAACTGACTTTATTTTTAGCTTATTTTTTTCTGTCATATTTTATGCTTTCTTATTTTGGTTTCTCTTTTTGGATTTTCCTTTGTGGACCATAGTTTCTTTGGTTTTATCCTCTATAATGATTTTGAAGGCATGTCTTTTTTTTTTCTTCCCCAAAACATAATTGAGACATACTATTTATGTAAATGTAATGGCCATTACATTTTTTAAAGTAATTTATAGAAATGATCTCAAATTTATAAGGACGTACATACAAAGAATTGTTTCCCTTGAAATATTTGAGAATAAACTGCCATTTATCTCATCCCCAGAACATTTAGTATGTATTTCAAGGGCAAACAAGGACATTCTATATAATCACAGAGCTGCTATCAAAAGCATTGATAAATTATTATTATCTAATCCTCAGACTTCATATAAGTTTTGCCAGTTGTAACAGTGTTCTTCAGAACAAAATAATTCAGTCCAGACTCAAGTATTACATTTAGTTGCTTTGTCTCTTTAGTCTCCTCCAATCTGAAAGTGTTTCTTGGTCTTTGCTTTCATGACTTTGACCCTTTTGTAAATTAGCAACCAGTTATTTTTGTAGAATGCCCTTTAGTTTGGGGTTGCCTGAAGTTTTCTCATTGTTAAATTCAGGTTATGCTTCTTTGGCAGAAATTGCCACTGACGTGATGCTGTGTTCTTCTAATTGCTTCTTACCAGTTTGCACATGATTCAGATTTGATCACTTTTTCTGCCAGTCTTCTCCAGTATAAAGTTTTTCTTTTCCTTTTTGTGATTAACTTTGTGGGGACATACTTTTTTTTTCCTTCCTGTTTTATTGAGATCTGATTGGCATACAGAACTATATATGTTTAAGGCATACAGTATAATGATTGGGCTACATTCATCATGGAATGAACATCCATCATCTCATACAAATACCAAATTAAGAAATAGAAAAATACTTTTTTTTCTTGTGACGAGAATTCTTAAAGTTTACTCTCTTAACAATTCTCATAAATAACATACATCAGTGTTAATTTTTTATGTTGTACGTTCTATCCCTAGTACTCCTTATAATTGGAAGTTTGTACCTTTTGATTCTTTCATCCAATTTCTTTTTTCCCCATCTCCTACCTCTGGTAACTATAAATCTGATATCGTTTTGTGAAGACATACTCTGAAACTAGAAAAATACCTTGTTCCTCATAAAAATTTCTGTTTATTTGTCTGTTTCATTATAGACTCATGGCTTTTATCTTTTAAACTTTATTAAGATATGATTTATACACCATAAAATTCACTTTGTAAGTATATGAATTCAGTAATTTGTAGTAAGGGCTTCACTGGTGCCTCAGATGGTAAAGAATCTTCCTCCAATGCAGAAGACCTGGGTTTGATCCTGGGTCAGGAAGATCCCCTGGAGAAGGAAATGGCAGCCCACTCCAGTATTCTTGCCTGGAGAATTGCAAGGACAAAGGAGCCTGACCGGCTACAGTCCATGGGGGAGACTGTAGAGTTAGATTTGCAGAATTACACCACCATCACTACAAACCAGTTTTCGAACTTTTCTGATTTATTTATTTTTATTACTGAATAACATTCAGTTCTATGGATATATCACTTTTTGTTTATTCACCATTTGATACAAGTTGGGGTTGTTTGCAACTTTTATATTATGAATATTATTGCTGTGATGAATATTCATTCACATTCAAGTCTGTGTGGATGTATGTTTACATTTCTCTTGAGTTAAATTTGTAGCAGTATAATTGCTGGGTTATATAACTTTTTGCTATGAGAAACTGCCACTGTTTTCCAGAGTGGCTGTACCACTTATCATTACCACCAGCAATTACGAGGCTTGCTGTTGTCCACGTCCCTGCCCGCTGGCAGTGTCTGTCTTTCTGAATATAACCATTCTAGTGGATGTGAAGTGGTTTTAATTTGCATTTTTTTTTAATGACTGATGGTGTTGAACATCTTTTCATGTGTTTATTGCTATTTGCATATTTTTTGGGTGAAATTCTATTCATATCTTTTGCTTATTAAAATTGGGTGGTTTTTCTTTTTACTGAAGGTGCTTCCCATGTGGCTTAGTGGTAAAGAATCTGCCTGCCAGTGCAGGAGACGCAGGTTCAGTCCCTGGGTTGGGAAGATCCTCTGGAGTAGGAAATGACAACCTGCTCCAGTCATCTTGCCTGGAAGATTCCATGGACAGAGGAGCCTAGTGGGCTCCTAGCATAGTCCATGGAGTCACAGAGTTGGACACGACTGAGTACATAAGCACATGTTGTTCAGTTATTCTGGATTTTTTTTTTAAATAAAATAATGAGATTTGCAAGTATTTTTTTCCCCTGGGCCGTGGCTTTTTACTTTTTCTTAATGGTATCTTTGAAAGCTTAGCAATAGGTTTTAATTTTGATGAAGACTAGGAGGTCAGGTTTTTTTTTTTTTTTCTTTTGTAGGTTGTGCTTATCTAAGAACGCTTTGCTTATCCCAGGATCACGTTTTCTTCTTCTTTGTTTGACTTTATCCCAGGTGGCTTATGGGATCTTAGTTCTCTGACCAGGGATGGAACCTGGGTCCTTGGTGATGAAAGCATATGAATCCTAACCACTGGACTGCCAGGGAGTTCCCCAGGTTTAGCTTTTACATCTGAATATGTAAGCCATTTTGAGTTAATTTCTGTGTACAATGTGAGTAAAGGGTCTAGTTTTAGGGTTTTTTCCTTGGTCTGTGGATACGCAGTTGCCTCTGCACTATGTGTTGAAAAAACTTTCCCTGTTGAATTGCCTTGGTGTGTTTATTAAAATCATTTGATCTTAAATGTAAGGGTTTATTTCTGGATTCTCAATTCTGTTCCATTGATCCATTGATCTCTGTGTCTATCCTGCTAGTGCCCTCACTGTCTTGATTAGTTTAACTTTTTAATAAATTTTGAAATGAGATAGTATAGATCCTGCAACTTGTTATTTTTCAAAACTCTTTTGGCTATTCTAGGTCCTTTGTGTTTCCATGTAAATTATAGGAACAGAGCTTCAGTTTCTACAAACACACACACACATATCCCTTCTGGATAAAGTTATCTTTAAAGGAACGGTGTGTTAGTATTTTTATAACATTTCAAGCATTCTATATGCATGATGCTCTTTTGTTATTTGGACTTTATATTATTGTGAAATCTACGGCAAATCTGGTCTTTATTCTTTGGTAGTGTTTGTGCTTTATATTTTCCTGCCTCGATCTTTTTAGGATTTTTTTCCTTTATGCTGAAGATGTTTACTTTGCTAGTTCATTATACATGGACCACATGCCTTTCAATTTGGATCTGTAGAAATATTTTTCAATCCGGAAAGAATTTTTGTTGGTTTCTTTTTTATTATTCTGGTGATTATTGTTTCTGTTCTGTTTCTTCCGATTTCTTTTTTAAGAACTATTATTTAAGCATTGGTACTTAGCTTTTCTTTTTTAAAAAATCACCTTTCATCATTTTCACTTGTCTGGATAGTGAGAATTCCTCAGGCAAGCTCAACCGTTGCACTTTGAACCACTGAACTCAAGCACTTTGTCTCAGTTGCCTTCCCGTTCCTAATGACTGGCACTGTAGGTACTCAGTAGTCATTCACCTATTGAATTAATAGTTTCTTATCATTCCTTTTATCACTGTTGCCAGTCTTATGCTTGCTTTTACTGTTTCACTGTTTGCAGCATTATTTATTCATTTATGGCTGCACTGGATTTTCATTGTGGGCGTGGGCTTTCTTCTAGTTGTGACACGCAGGTGCTCTTCTCTTCTTGTGATTCTCAGGCTTCTCAGGCTGTGATTTCTCTTGTTGCAGAGCACAGGCTCTAGGGCACATGGGTTTCAGTAGTTCCAGTTCGAGGGCTCTGGAGTGCAGAATCAGTAGTTGTGGCACACAGGCCTAGTTGCCCCACAGCATGTAGAGTCTTCTTGGACCAAGGATCGAACCCATGTCCTCTGCATTGGGCAGATGGATTCTTATCCACCGAGCCACCAGGGAAGTGCTTGCAGTATTTTAAAACTTATAGTTGATTAATTTAGGGGCTTGCCTGGTGGCTTAGATGGTAACGAATCTGCCTGCAATGCAGGAGACCTAAGTTTGATCCCTGGGTTGGTAAGTTCATTGGAGAAAGAAATGACAACCCACTCCTATATTCTTGCCTGGAATATCCCATGGATGGAGGAGCCTGGTGAGCTATAGTCCATAGGTTTGCAGAATTGGGCATGACTGAAGTGACTTGGCACATGCACATCGAATTGATTTTTACTCATTGAATTGGAAATAAAAAATTTCATCATCCTCTTAAATATGTCCATCTTTTATATTTATTTGGTCTTAAGTCAGGTAGGAAGTAGTGATTCACCTATCAAGCATCTACATTTGGGATGTTATTCTTTGAATGTAAGTTTAGGATACGAGTGTAGCATCATTCTTTAATGATGTTCTTTACTCTGATGAGAAGTTCACTTTTAATACATCTAAAGCATTGTATTTCACCAATACAACATTGTAAGTCAACTGTACTTCAATTTAAAAGTAAATACATAAAATATTATCTCTCTCTTTAAAACACATTGCTAGTCTCATCTTCCAGTGATCAAGTTTATCCATTTCTAAATCTTTCGAATATGTCCTTTTAACATTACTTATGTTATTCTTGGCACTGTTTGTACTTTAGTATGACAATATTAGCAATTTTATATCATCTATCAATCCCTGCTGATATTTTTGTGTGCCAGTCCTTAGTTTTTATAATAGTTGATTTTATAATTTTATTTTTCCCTTCTATGAAATTATTTGGATGGCATAATGGGATAAATTTATGATTCATGTGCACTATCTTTTTGGTGTGAAATAAATTGTTTTATCAGTTTTTGATTCTAGAATTCAGAGAATTTTTCAGTGAAGTACATGATGGTAAATCAGTGCTTGGCTGTGGGCCAAAATGTTTTATATGTATAATCTCAACCAGTGAAGGCCTCATAATCCTGATGTTGAGTGGTTTATGATTATGTAATTTCTTGAGCTTTCTTTTAGTTGAATGATTTTTCTCTGTCTTATCCTCTCTTTTAGTACATGAACACAAACTTACATTTTATAAAATTGTCTTGTTTGGCAACAGAGTAGTTTTGTTTTGGGTTGATTTTTAATTCTCTGTCCTTTATTTTCTTTTAGCATTTTTACCTTCTCCGTTATTCTTCAGCATTTTGGGGGTACTTTCTTTTTTCTTTTTTTTTTTTTAAGGTGTACAGCATAATGATTTTATTTACATACATAATGAAATGATGATCACAATAAGTTTAGTGACAATCCATCATCTCATGCAGGTAGAAACATTTTTAATAAGTATTTTTTTCCTTGTGATGAGAACTCTTAGAATTTGCTCTTAACAATTTTCATATATAACATAGAGCAGTGTTGTTAATTCCACTGATTTTCTTTTTCTGCCCTGCCAAGTGGCATGCTGCTTCTGCTACCGCTGCTAAGTAGCTTCAGTCATGTCCGACTCTGTGCGACCCCACAGACGGCAGCTCTGCCGTCCCTGGGATTCTCCAGGCAAGAACACTGGAGTGGGTTGCCATTTCCTTCTCCAATGCATGAAAGTGAAAAGTGAAAGTGAAGTCGCTCAGTCCTGTCCGACTCTTAGCGACCCCATGGACTGCAGCCCACCAGGCTCCTCCGTCCATGGGATTTTCCAGGCAAGAGTACTGGAGTGGGCTGCCATTGCCTTCTCCAGCCAAGTGGCATGCAGGATCTTAATTCCCATACCAGGAATTGAACCCATGCCCCTGCAGTGGGAACGCTGAGCTTTAACCACTGGACTGCCAGGAAGGTCCCTACATTGTTTTCTAATGTATTCAGGTCCAGATGTGTGTTGTCATTTGTCTAGCAATTAAAACATTCAATACTTGGGGGTACTTTCTAAGCATGTCATCTTGATTCATCACTGATTTAATTTTGTGTATTGTCACATAGCTTATTCTGTCTTCATAGCACACAGATTTAATTTCCTGTGTAAAGTATCATCATGGATTTTTATTGCATACTGCTTTTTCTTTTAACCTGTGGTATATCCATTTTTTTTTACTTATATCTCTTCTTCACAAACTATCCCCAAATGTAATGCAATACAGTGCTTTTTAATTAAAACCCACTTCTGAACTTTAAAAGTTCAGGGAGAAAGGGAGAAAAAAAAAAAGCAAGGAAACAAAAAGAAAAACACAGCAGTTATTGCATGGCCTCACTGTGTCTTGCTTGTTTAAACTCGGAGCTAGTTTGGGTGTATTCAAGACCCTTTTTCAGTGGCAGGGCTTCGCTGGTAGCTCAGATGGTAAAGTGTCTGCCTACAATGTGGGAGACCAGGTTTGATCCCTGGGTCAAGAAGATCCTGTGGAGAAGGAAATGGCACCCCACTCCAGTCCTTTTGCCTGGAAGATCCCATAGATGGAGGAGCGTGGTAGGCTACAGTCCATGGGGTCGCAAAGAGTCGGACACGACTGAGCGACTTTGCTTTCACTTTCTTTCTTCAGTGACACAAAGAGCCTGTGAACCACCAGTGATGTTGTTTGGCGTTTTCTTTGGTGCTTTGATACAGACCTGGGGATGATCTAGCAAGAAAAGAAAGAAGTTTCCTGTTCTTAAAACCTGCTGTCTCAGATAGACAAGGTCCTGTGTATAGCACAGAGAACTCTGTTCATTATCCTGTAATAAACTATAATCACAAATAATACGAAAAAGAATATATATTAAAGAATATATTTGCTGTGTACCAGGAACTAAAACAACACTGTAAATCAACTATACTTCAATAAAAAATGAATAAATCAATAAAAGCAGTATTTACAAAAAGAAAAACCTGCTACCTCACAGTGGGACTTGTTAAACACTGCCAAAAAGTTTAGGCAAATTTATGATCAAATATGTGATGGCGCCTTCTTTTTTAAAATTAACCTGCTTGCTGAAAATCTCACATTTTGTCGTATAGCATTTTATATTTGATTTGACTGGTAAAATAAAAAGATGTCAGTATTGAGGATCATTCATCCTTGTAAACAGTGTTTTTAAATATTTTCTTATGTATTTCTATATAGATTTATTCTTGGTCATTTAAGTGATATGTATCCTTTTTATTTTAATTTTTTTCTCCTATAATCATGCCTACATTTTAATAATTAAATCTATGGCACTTGCTAAAATAGCTTCTGGAAAAGTTTAAGCTGCTACATGCTGATAAAAAGAGGCATATCATTTGCTGATGTCATTTAGCAACCACTAGTAATGCAAGAGATATAAAAAAGTAACCTGAGATATGTACTAATAATGGATTTGATTATAATAGCTGGTTTTTTTTTTTCAGTATCATTTAAAAAGCTTTTTGTTGTTCTGTTTTTATTCAGATGACAGAAAATAATTTTTCGTTGAAGAAGATAGAAATTAGTGTTTCAGAAGCAGAAAAGCGAACTGGAAGAAATGCCGTGAACATGCAGGAAACGTATACTGCTTACCTCATTGAGACAAGGTGAGTGATGCAGATCATGTCTGAGGTTAGAAAAAGCGTCGGTAGCTGTTGGTGCATATTCTGTTGTATACTGGAATCCTTTCCAGGTCATTATCGTTTTGTTTCTTTACCTTTTAACAGGTGACCAGGTTTTCTTTAACTCTGGTACTCTTAGTAGCTAAATTGGAATGTATTTGTTTTGGAGGGAGAACGAAGGTCCCTGGACGTTACTTGACACTTGTTTTAGTGTCAGGTAACACCCAGATCCCATCCACATCACGGGCCTGCCCACATGGGAGACGCAGCTTCGTCCCTGGTTTGGGAAGATCCCACATGCCTCAGAGTGACCAAGCTCAAGTGCCACAGCTACCAAGTCTGTGCTCAAGAGCTCGGGAGCTGTGGCTTCTGAGCCCACGTGCTGCAACTGCTGAAGCCGGGCCCCTAGAGCCTGTGCCCCACAGCGAGTGAAGCCTCCATGCAGGCAACTAGAGAAATGCCCACACAGCAGGGAGGGCTCGGCAGCATAAATAAAATTATTTATTTAAAAAACTCACCGGAAAAATCTTTTACTTCATAAGGAAAAAATTAAATGAATTAGACTGTTTTGTCCAGAGAAAACCAAGGGATGTGTGTGTGTTCACTCATGTCTAACTCTTTGTGACCCACGAGGCTTCTCTGTCCGTGGGATTCCCAGGCAAGACTTCTGGAGTGGGTTGCCATTTCCTTTTCCAGGGCCTCTTCCTGACCTAGGGATGGAACCCACATCTCTTGCATCTCCTGCATTGGCAGGTGGATTCTTTACCACTGCACCACCTGGGAATTTTGCTTATTACAAATAGTTTATATAAAGACTATACCAACAAGCTCTTTTCTTTCTGTGGACTGAGAAGAAATGCTTTCGGTTAAAATAAATAGGGGAGGCTTCCCTGGTAGTCCTTTAAGACTCCATGCTTCTTGTGCAGGGTGTGCAGGTTTGATCCCTGCTTGTGGAAATTAGATCCCACATGCTCTGCAGTGCGGCCAAAGTATTAAAAACTTAATAAAAAAGTATAATCCATATTTTATAAAGAAAAGTACAGGGACTTGCCTGGTGGGTCAGGGAAGTATTCTGCCTATGTACATACATGCATATGTATCAGAGGGATTTTTAAGTTAATTTAAAAAAAGTATGGTCCCATGAGAGTTTTTTTTTTTAAAGTTAAATTAGCCATTTAAAAATATCGTACTTTAGAAATTTGTATTTGCTCTAGCTTTTTAAGTAGATTCTTAAATTTAAAACTTTTTAAAAGGGTATTTTTAGTATATGCCTATTTCTTCATCCAGTTGAACAATGAAATTAGCTGTTGATTAGCTTTACTACTAGAAGAACCTCTTGATTTCAATAATCTGGAATGATTTATAGCTGTTTACTCTTGTTTATTTATTATAGTTGTTTACTCTTGACTTTGAAATGAATAGAGAATTCTAATTCAAAAGTTGGAGTTAGAAGTGACCAAACGTGAGTAATATAGCTAGCTTCTGGATAAATATCTAAGTGGATCATCAGTAAATAATGTGGTACACAAAAGGATATTGAGTTGACGTTCACACTTATATTTCATTTATTTTT
Source organism: Antilocapra americana (assembly GCA_007570785.1). Classification (NCBI taxonomy): domain Eukaryota; kingdom Metazoa; phylum Chordata; class Mammalia; order Artiodactyla; family Antilocapridae; genus Antilocapra; species Antilocapra americana. The sequence continues at coordinate 32,917,374 of ML664161.1, forward strand.
AAAGCAGTGATTCTTAAACTTTAAAATATATAGGAATCACTTGGAAAATTTGTTAAGCTGCAGAATTTTGAGTGGGGTCCAGGAATTAACACATTTTAAGCTTAAGTTCCAAGTGTGTTTGAAGCAAATGAGCCATGGACCATAGTTTTATCTTTCAAATACAAAAGCTTTACATTTTAAGATAGTCAAATTTATCTTTTTCTTTATGATTTATGTTTTCTCTGTCTTAAATTCTTGCCTATCCCGTATCATGTACACATCCACTTTGAGAAATACTGTTTATAGATACTGTTATTTTGTCAGTACTATAACTGACCTTCAGCAACCACTGAACCCTGGAATTTATTGATTTGGTCATGTAGAATTCTTGCTGTAATTCAGTGTTATGCACAGTATCTTGGACACTGAATATTGTTGAGCCTTGACATTGACTAAAAGTTCAACTTTTATCATATTGCTCATCTGCCTACTCTGTGGACACAGGTAGAAAGTCAGTTTATCAGTTGCCTATTGTGTTACAGTTTAATAGGCTAAGGATTAATAAGACTAAGGTCATTGATTTTAATTTCTCCAGAGATTTTTATGTTTTCTTGTTCATAAAGTATGAACCCTTTTAAAATAGGTAAGAATACTGTGTTTATTAATAGGTATGAATGCCTCTTTGTCTTGGGAAGCTATATGATGTGTTTACTTAATTCTTCTAATTTGTAAAGCAGGGCTAAAGATCCTGTATAGTTTGTCAAATTAAATGGTTTAAACGATTAAATTTAATTTAAATGTTGCATGTGAAACCAATTATATGCTATTAAATATTTGCTAAATGATTGGATAAATGGAGTAATTTTGTGGTCCAAAGAAAATCTTCTCTATGCTTTTAGGTGGCTTCCACTGACTTCTTTTTGTGGCCTTTGAAATAAAACAAAGCAAAAACAACCTGTTGCAGCCCTTCTAATAGCCTTTAGGTGTATGCCTATAGGCTATATTTATCTCTTTTTTAGCAAGATTTGGGCTCTGTTGGTAATGATTTTTGAATAATTTGAAACTTGATATTAACCCAAGATATTTTTTTTTTAGCTGAAGTTGAAAATCTGAATTAGAATAGTTTTAGTCAGGTAATGGTTAGGTCAGCTCTTTAAAATGAATTATCATTTAATAATCCTATATCTTGCCATGAAAGCCGTTTGTATATTTTGAATTTCATATTATGTTTCCCTTTTTATTAATACACAGTGAATTAATTTAGAAAACTTAATATATAAATAATAAAAACATTGAACATCTTGCATTGAGCATGGCATGGTGTATACATTTTCTCAAGACTTTATTCTGAGACTGATTTAGCCTCTCTGCCTTTATATTGTAAATGTACAAATGCATATTTTGGTTATATGTATGTTTCTTGGAGGACCTATAAGTTATTTTCAATTAGGAAATGGGAAGGTTCAGATAATGTTTAGAAGGCTAATGTTTTCTAGTAGTCATTATGCTAGCAGAAATAATAAATAATTGAAATAATTTCAAATATTCTTTTTATGATTTTACCCAGCTTTTCCCCCAAATTGAACTTTTATATCGATGACTTATAGCATTGCCTGCAGCTCTTTATATTAAATATAAGACTAGAATTGATTTGTTACATCCCTTCTTGTCACTCTTTCAGAGTTAACTGACATGTTACTTTTATGGATCTTTTCTGGTACTTGGATGCATCTGATTCATTGATGATGTTAAATTGAGGGTTTTTTTGGTGTCATGGTCTTTGGCAGGAATGTTGTTCTCTCATTGTGGCAGTTAAAAATACTTTCTTCTTTAATGAAACACTGGTGAAGCCAGACTTTCACTATATTGTAAAGCCAGCCATTATGTTAACTGAATTATTTTACATGGAGGCTTTTGTTGAGAAGAATTTTCCTACTAAGACTATTTCTCTCAAGTTCAAATAGGTTTTCTATAATGGAGGAAAGTAGTTAGGAGTGAGGGCTTGGGACTCAGATGGATCTGAGTGCTCTACCCACAAATCTTTGTGATTGAAGGAAGAGCACATACCATGCGGCTGCTTCCTCATCTGTGAAATGGGGACAGTAATCCCCGCTTCACCAGGTTTGTTGTAGGAATTAAATAATACATGAAAAGTTCTCAGTGCCTGGTTCATAGCCCTCCTGGTTCATAAGCATTAAGTAAATGGAGTTATCAGTTTTAAAGGAGGTCGTATGCATGCATTTGTATTTTTAAAAAACACTAGAAATCTTATTCTGTCTTTTTCAGGTCAGTTGAACATAGTGATGGTCAGAGTGTCCTAACAGACTCACTATGGAGGCGGTATAGTGAATTTGAGTTGTTGAGAAACTACCTTTTAGTTTACTACCCACATATTGTTGTGCCACCTCTACCAGAAAAAAGGGTAAGGAGTGAAATGGTGGTCTAGTTTAGAAGTAGTTAGCATTGAGACTATTCTTCATGATTATTTTGTTTATCTAGGCAGAATTCGTTTGGCATAAACTCTCTGCTGACAACATGGACCCGGATTTTGTGGAAAGACGACGAATTGGTTTAGAAAATTTCCTCTTGAGAGTCGCTTCACATCCCATCCTTTGTAGAGACAAAATCTTCTATTTGTTTTTAACACAGGTATTTTTCTTTAGTCTTTTAAAAAATTTCATTTGACTTTGGATTTTTAAAATTTTAAATTGTGGAATACTTCTTCTTAAGGATTCTCTTGGAGCCATCCTTTGTTAATTTCTATGTATTTCATGGTTTGTTTTGTTTTGAATTTCCAAAGTATTATATCATTCTTTGGCTAACATTTTTATGCTTAAAGGTACTAAAGATGGTACTTTTTGGTATCACTTAAATGGAATCAAAGTTAGTCTTGAGTGTTTTGACTCCCGAATCTATAAAATCTTGGGGCTGTCTCAGGTAATCTTTTGGAATCTGGATTGTATGTGTAATTTTGCAATGAAAAGAATTCTTTTTTAACCCCTCTCTCTCATCTTCCATGAAAGAAGAACAGAATGATGGGTATTTAATTTGGGATATTACTTATGGGCTACTTTACAGTGATATCTTAAGTTATCTTTAATTTTTAGGAAGGCAACTGGAAAGAGACGGTAAATGAAACTGGGTTTCAGCTGAAGGTAAGGGTAATTGTATGAAATAATTTGTCACGTTCGTTTACAATTTCTAGCACAGTGCCATGCCTTAATGGGTACTTGCTATTTATTGAATGAGTGAATGTTGGAAATAGGCTTTACGTCTAATACCACTGGTAAAGTTTTTAAAGAAACAATGCAGATTATATTTGATTGGTGTAATTTTTGTTAATAGTGAGACTGTAATGGGCATATTTATGTGTGAATTTAATTTTCTTGGGAAAGAACATTTTGAAGCAGTCATTTAGGTATAAGCTATAGATTTTTCCTACAGTATAGTCATATTATGCTTTTTATGTTTTATTCTTTCCTCTATCCTTATCACTGTCACTCAGTGGTGCCCACATAATTGCTTACTCTGTTAGATAGAAAAGGCACTTCTAAAGGGTTGAACTTGGATTTTCCTATCTTAGTAGGCTAAAAGAGTAGCTATCAGTCATGCTTATTTTATATATTGAGACATGGTGGCCAATTTTGAGTGAGCATAGGATTCATTTTGTATCAGTGATACAGGTTTAATTAGATTTTGATTGCTTATCATATTCGATCATTAGAATTAGTGTTTGGGAATGGAACTGTTACCTAAAAATTAAAGAGCATGTCAGTCATAAGATGACTACCCTCACTCTACTCTGCTCTCCCCTCCCTCGTTTCCAGAAGTAATTTAACACTGCAAATTTTTAAAAGTTTTCATCTCTTATGTAAATAGAATAGGTAAGAAGAAAAAGTAATATAAATTGATAGATGTCACAATAACAGAAGTTCAATAGGTTTAGGCAGCAAGAACAGAATGTCTTCACAGTAATTTTAAGAACTAGAGATTTATGCATTGGCATATAGGTCTTTTTATTTTAACAGAAAAAGACAGGAGAAAAGTTATTTTTCTGCACAGAAAATGTAATGAAGTATCTAATTTTGTCATAAGTCAATTTTAACTTACTGGTTAAACTTATGAGTTATCTGAAACTTCAGATAACATGAAAAAATTAGCATTTTCTTAGCTGTAACTCACTATGGTGCTCAAAAAGAGAATAATGGAATTTTTTTTTAACATAACCACATTTAAGAATAATGGAATTTTAAAGATGATTTGAAATAACTCTGAACTTCAAAAAATTGTTTATATTTTGATAGAATTTTATGAGAACTAGTCCAAGATTTCTTAGGAGCTAATAATAAAGAAAAGAACAAACTAAAATATTTTTTTGGTGATGTCTCTTTATATAATAGAAAATTTAAAAATTTTTAGTCATTGATTTAGTCATTTTAGTAACTGGTTATCAGTTATTTGTCCCTAACGCAGTTTTTGGCCGTAACTGGGTGGCCTTGAGAAAGTTCATGAATTTCTCCATCCATTTAGACTCTTCTGTTTTATAGAGTGCTTTGAATCTTGTGTGTAGGTGCTATCTAAGTGTTTAAATATAATGTTTTATATTTGGATAGCCTTATGGTAAAATCCTAGTTTCACTTTTATGAAATCTTTGAAAGGTAATACTCTGTACACAGTATTAATAATTTGAAAAGTAGAAATTGAAATGGACTAGACATAAAGTGTATAGGGAGAATTTGGAAACACTTGCAAGGAAACGGAACCTTTTGGACTAACACATACATGTATGTGCATGCATACGTTCAAGCATGTGCGTGCATCTGTGTATTTCTATATATAGAGAGAGAAAGACTCACTTCTAGCATCTGGAGGTTGTGTGTTTGGTAGTTATAACTAACCTGATCACAGCCCAAAAGTGGGATTTAGAACTGATTTCTGAGATGTTCAAATGGATGTGACATGCCTTACTACAGTGCTTACAGATATACTTTGGTTCTTCAGGTAGTATCCAATTAATTTTGTTGTAGTTATCCAAACAAACTTGACTATTTTTATTCTGCAGCCTACTAGAAAGTTTTAAAGGTCTAAAGGTGAATACTGCTGGAGATAGGCATACTGTGACAATAGTGAGAATTGACAGCCGAGCCTGCCGGTAGAGTATAACAGTGATATGAGGGTCACACACTGCAGTACTGGGGTCTGTGGCATGGTGCCAAATCCCCACACACCTTTGTAGCCTCCTGGGCTTCATTGCATCACAGGTAGATTCAGTCTTAGTTGTTTATAGTGGTTACCTTGAGGCTTCCAGAAAAGGTTGAATTGCTGGCTGAATACTTATAATTCAGTGTTTTTTCTTCTTCGCATGCAACTAGTTTTTTGATGTAAAACTTTTTTTTTAATTCAGTGTGTCTCAAGTGTGGTCAGTTGGCTTCATGAGTCTCAGTTTGTTGGGACTATTCAGAATACTGAATCCTAGAGTTCGTTGCTGACATACTGACTCCCATGGGCCTAAAACTTGACAAACGTTGTAAGATGACCGATAAGAATATTTTTAGGAAGATAATTTTAAAAGATTTTCAAAATTGGCAAGGAAAAAAAGTTTAGAACCAAAAGCAGCATTTTGTCTGAATATCATTAACATTAAATGTTTACTATGTGCTTAAGCACTGTACTCTGATACAGTGTTCATGATTTTTTTGCTGGCAGTTGCCTCAGTACCTTTGAGGTTAGTTCAGTATTATCCCAGCTTTTTAGGTCAGGAACTTGAGAAAGTGACTTAACCCATGGTCATATAGTGATAGAGGCTGAATTCCAGGCCTTCTTAATTACTATCCTGTATTACTTATCTTTTCACTGGCTGCTTATATAATTAACGTATATAAAGATGGTAGGTAAAGGAATGTTGGAAACTATATTTCAGTGAAAAATGAGATTGTTCTGAGTCAGACTGGAGCTAATATAGTGTTATAGGTCAATAATACTGCAATTGAAAAAAAGAATATTTGAACTCAACTGCTGTTGGATTGTCATCATCAAATTGAAATAATAGCTTTAATTTCTTCCTTTTAGACATGTTTAATCTGTAGTTTGGGCCTAATAGTTTATATTTTCTTAAATATTTTTAGAGTATTATACTCAGCAAGATAATTGTAAAATTTTAGTTTTATGAAAGTCCGTGCTTAATTTTTTTTTGGCCATGCTGCATGACTTGTGGGAATCTTAATTCCCCAACCAGGGATTAAACATTCAATGGAGGTCCTTGACAGGGAGAGCACAGAGTTCTAACTGCTGGACCGCTAGGGAACTCTCTCCCCTCCCCCCACCTTTCCACTCTTGTTCTTCATTTAACACAAATATGAGCAACAGACTTTTTCATCACTGTTGTATATTGGCATTCCTTCTTTTTTCTTGAATGTCCATATGACACTTCTGTTAATTCACTGAAGGGAGAGCAGAATGTTTCTCTTCAGAGTAATGAACATATTAACTAGTTACTTTAGTTTACAGAAATACCAATTACATGAAAGTAAGTGTCATCCATATGCCCAAATCTTAAATGAATTTATACTTCCCTGAGTTTAGGGAAGTATCTAGAACCTTGTTTGTTGCTTGGAGCAGGAACTGCCACAGACAAGATCTGAGCCTTTAGGATCTCTGCTAAATCTGGAGATTCCAGATGCTAGGTACCTACAGACTATCAGGACTCTTCTAAATGCTGTGGATCCAACTGTGAATAAGCTGGAAATATTAATAAGCTCCATGTTCTTATGGAGCTTATACTGAAGTAGTTGAAGACTTTTAATTAACATCTATTTAAGATACTTTGAAAGTTACAGGTGATAAAAAAAGAAGACAGTTATCATTGTGAGAGAATATGACAGCTGGAATTTTTTCCCCAGGGGTTATTTTGAGATATGACAGTATAATTTATTGTTCAAATGGAGACAGTTTTGAGAATAAAAAGAGGCTCTGCTAATAATTAGGTTAGGACAGCAGGTGTAAACCAGTACTGTTCTGGGCAAACTGGGTCACATGGTTGAAGAGAACATTTGCGCTGAGACCTGAATAATGAGAAGCCTGCAGTGGAGTCAGCCTAAGGGGTCAAGGAAGAAGAATGTTAGAGACAGGGCAAGCTGGTAATGGTTTACTAGGTAAGGTTTGGAGGAAGATAAGAATCTGAAAATGAAATAGAGGAAAGACAAGGTTTAGGATAAGAAAAGTATAGTATGTAATAGGAATTGAAAAGGGAAAGGGAGGTGGGGATTAAAGAATATGGGAAGGTAGTAAGTTGGGACTGTAGAATAGTCCAGTATCCTTATCGCATGTCTTTCTTGTGCCGGGCATTGGGAAGTGTGGGGGATACAGAAATGAAAATGCAGTTGAAAGCAGTGCCGTGGCGGCTGTTGTGCAGCTCTCGGGCCCCTATTCACATTGTGTTTTTCCTTGTGGCCCTTATATTTTCATGGACAGCTAGGAAACAAAGCAGACAACCCAGGGGATTTCAGACAGTGCTATAGTAAAGGAGACAAAGTAGGGTGGTATGAAACAGTGGTGTGAGGTCTTCTTTAGATATTTAGTGGGGAATCTAATAAGATGGATGAACGGTAACCTGTCAGATTTGGGTAGGGCTTCCCTTGTGGCTCAGCTGTTAAAGAATTTGCCTGCAATGTGGGAGACCTGGGTTCACTCCCTGGGTTGGGAGGATCCCCTGGAGAAGGGAAAGGCTACCCAATCCAGTATTCTGGCCTAGAGAATTCCTTGGACTCTTTAGTCCATGGGGTCGCAAAGAGCTGGACACGACTGAGTGACTTTCACTTTCACTTAGAGATATAGCTTTGGGGAGAAGTTTCTGATTTGATGACATTTTAGGCAGTTTCTCTTTTTATGGGATCTTGTGAAATGATGAGCAGATTGAGTGGGGTATTATGATGGACTGACCTGACAGTGTTTGGTAAGCAAGGATTAGGATGGTAATGGTTTACATTTTATATGCCTTTTATATAAATTGGTAATATTAAAAGTAGAAAAATAAATTGGTAGTATTCAGTATGAGATTCAGAAAAAGATACACATGAAAATTTTCTTATTTTACTGATGGGTTTTATGTAATTTTATCCTTATTTAAAGAATTTCATTTGCCTTTGCCTATAAAGTTATTAACACATTGGTAATTTGAAATCACTTTAAGAACACAGAGAGTAATATATGCCTTAAATTCATATATGTTGTAATTGAAAGGAGTTTCACATGCATTAGCTCCTTTGCCCAGATGTAAGAAATGTCAAGAATTGGTAAAATATCCATTTATTTATTAAAAACTTTTTTTTTTTTTTGGGCCATGCTACATGGCATGTGGGATCCTCATTTCTTGACCAGGTATCCAACCTTTGCCCCCTGCATTGGAAGTGTGGAGTCCTAACCCTTACTGCCAGAGAAATTCCTAAAATATACCCCATTTTAGAAATAAGAGAATCCCCTGAATTCAATGACAACTTAAGCTTTAGATATTCTTGATAGCTCTTTGAATTGCTTTTGGTCTAAAGTTTTAGGATGCTGGATTTGTGGAGTGGTGTATTTATTGCAGGGTGTTTTGTTTTTTTTTTTTCACCTGTGTAATCTGGGAAGCCTTAGTTCTGGTTTGTTTGTTTTATTATTTGGGGAGTATTTGTAATTAGGGTTTGTAAGTTGGAATGATATAAAATGTTCAGGATGATTGGTATTTTCAAAACCAAATCATGTTATAAAATTGTTAACTGATTGAGCTACCTGTTGTGAATCCTATGTTTTTTTGTGCCTTGGTCAGGGGAAAAAAATACATTTATATATATATTTTAAATGAGGACATAGACAAAGAGGGTAAGATTTGGATATATTAAGTTTATACAGTGAAATTATTATTTAGTGTTGATCCCTCTGTCTCTCCTTTGAAATAAGGTAGAAGTTACGGGGTTCCCAGGTAGCTCACTGGTAAAGAATCCGCCTGCCAACACAGGAGATGTGAGCTTTTTTCCTGGGTCAGGAAAATCCCATGGAGAAGGAAATGGCAACCCACTCCAGTATTCTTGCCTGGGAAATCCCATAGACAGAGGAGCCTGGCTGGCTGTAGTTCACAGGGTTGCAAAGATTTGGACACCACTTAGCGACTAAGCAGCAGCAGAAATAAGTAAAGGTAGTTAAATAGTTGTGTCAGAATATCTAGAAATAAGTAAAGGTTGTTTAAAAGTTGTATTGTAATGTTTTCTGCCAAGTAGAAAGGAATTAATTTGATGTCATCCAGCTTGTTTTAATTTAGTACAGGCATTTCCATATTTCTTTTCTAAAATACTGATCATGAAAATGAAAAAAAACAATGTATGTTTGGTTTAGATTCCATCTGAGAATGACCCTCAGTAATCCACAGGCTTCAAAGCAGTAATTTCATTTAGTTTATATATATAGATCATTGTTTATCTTGCTATAGAGAAAAAGTAAACTACTTTTTGACACAACCTATTCTGAGTTGTAATAATGCAGAGTTGTATGCTTGCTTGCCTGTTGATACTTATAGTTGTTTTACTTTGGTATCATTGAATGTCATGTATTTGGTTTAATTTATAATATTATTTCTGCAGTGTTTAAAAAATAACTACTAGGTGTTTTTTGCGGTATGTTTAATGTGTTTGACACAAATAATATGAAGAAAAGTATACTTGAATAGCTTAATTCTAAAGGGAAAATAAAACTGTTTGGATGTATACCCTGAAATGTAATTGTATTAAGTGAATAAATTATTTTTTCCAGGCAGACTCCAGGTTAAAAGCGCTTAATGCAACATTCAGAGTGAAAAACCCAGACAAGTAAGGCTTTGTTTTAATAACAGTTACAATGTTGTTTTGATTGGTGCCTATCAATTTATTTAATTTTTCATTTCTGAATGTATGCGCTTTATTTGCTAAATATTTTAAATAGTAATTCACGTTAGTGAAATCTTTTTACAGTCTAAAACTGATTTTGAAATTTGATGATTTTATTGGGATTAAGGTTGTAAGTAACTGAAGTTTTAGAAAATTAAACCACTACTTTTTCCTGGAAGGATTTGTTAAGTGTTATTGAAAGTATCAGAAAAATGAGGAAAGTAATTTTAATTTCATATAAAATAGATTTTTCTTATTAGACTTTGCTTGTCAGATATGTGTAAGACTCAAGATAATATATTATCTATTTTAATAATAAACTGACTACTTTGAATGCCAAGAAAACTTGATAAATAAATGCATACTAGTATAATAATTTCATGGAGCTATATCTATATGACAATTACCTGACTTCATTAATGTTAGTTTGGAGTTTGTATTCCGAAATAACTTTCCAAAGGGTGGAATAGGTATTTAAGATTTGGTTTTGCTCATTCTCTGAATTTGGCAGATAATTCAGGCTCTTCATCATATGGACCTTTGCCTGAAGCTTAGTTCAGCTGTACTTTCCAGTTAGAAATGGTAGATGGGGTTTTTCCATAATTGGCGACCAAGTTTACGAGGTCTGTTAGAATTTCTTTAATCAGGCCTTCAAGCCATAACTTCTACAGTAGTGTACATTCTTAGCAGACAAAGGCCAAGTTTGCATAGTCTGATAGCCTGTTATGCTGATTTTCATAAATCATAACACATTAACGTAATGCCTCTACTTTTTAATATAACTTTTGAATATAAGATATAAATATTAATATTTTAAAGTTTTGGTAATTAGGAAATTGTGATGGTAACCATTTAGGTTTTCACTTTTTAATAGACTTTGTTTCTTAGGGTAGTTTTAGGTTCCCAGGAAAACTAAGTGAAACATCATACAGAGCTCCCATATTCCCTCTGCCCCTACACTTACACAGCTGTTCCTGGATACACACAGCCACCCCTGTTATCCCTTACCAGCATGATACATTTGTTACGATTGATCAGCCTGCACTGACTCATGATCCCTGTCAAAGTGCATGGTTTACATCAGGGTTCACCCTTGGTGATACATTGTATGGGTTTTGACACATGTACAATGACAGGTATGTGTCATTATATTATCATGAAAAATATTTTCACTGTGCTGAAAATCCTCCTTGCTCTCCCTTTTCATCTCTTCCTCCCCATAACCCTAGTAATCACCGATCTTTTTACTGTTTCCATAGTTTTGCCTTTTCTAGAATGTTGTATCATAATAGGGAGCATTTTCAGACAGGCTTTTGCTTTACAGTATGCATTTAAGATTCTACTGAGGTTTTTATAAAGGTTATAACATCCATAGTATATAAGAGGTGTTGTCTAGATTAAGAACTAAAATTATGTCACCCTCCAAAAAAAGCTTTGGAAAATGTAAGCAGCAGAGTTTATGACATTGGTGAATGTACATTTGTTAGAGGAGCATGTAGATGAGACAGTTTAAATTAATATTTTAATGTTACTGTTAGTCAAATGTTTTTAATATAATAAAAAATATATTGTCAGTTGTATGTTTGTCTTCCCTTTTCTGACCTACCATCTTTTCTAGATTGCTAAATTTTATTTAATATCCATTTTATAGAATTTTAAATGTGATATGGCCAATAACATAACCAGGGCAGTTTTTTACTCCTAAGTTCTAGTTAAAGTATATAATTAGTTAATAGAATTTGTTTGCCTTAAGTTTTAGTTTAGAGAATTATCTATATCAGTCATTGTTGTAACAGATTTTTAATATGTAGAATCTCTCTTCTAGGTCTAGCTGGTCCAGTAGATTAATTGTTATTCATACTGTTACTAAAATAGTTTATATCACTAAAACACTTTCTGTTCTTTCTTAAAATCTAGAAAACCAGAAAGAGTTTCAGAGGGAATACCAAAATGAAACCTCCTTCTTGCACGTTTGTTTTTCTTTAGACTGTTCAAAGCAGCGAGGAGGAGCATCTTGAGTCTTCTGCTTTCTTACGGCAGTATTTGGCTGATATTTAGGAGGCAGACCAAGTGATTAATAGAATGTATGGGAGGAAAGAGAGGAGAGGGAAATACAGGTGGCACCTAGGTTTCATTCTTTAAATTGCTAGGGAGTGCAGAGGAGAGAAATTTGATGGGATAGGGAAAGCTAAGTTGAACTTGGGATATGTGAGCAGCTACTAATATCTGCTAGCCAGTTGGCATTATAGATACAGCATTTAGGAGAGAATTTTGGGCTGGAGATAGATATTTGAGTTCAGCAGCATGTAGATCATAATCGTGAAGCTTTGTGAATAAGTCACATAGAGTATGGGCTTCCCATGTGGCACTAGTAGTAAATAACTCGCCTACCAATGCAGGAGGCCCAGGTTCGATCCTTGGGTCAGGAAGATCCCCTGGAGGAGGGCATGGCAACCCACTCCAGTATTCTTGCCTGGAGAATCCCATGGACAGAGGAGCCTGGTGGGCTACAGTCCATAGAGTCGCAAAGAGTCAGACACGACTGAAGTGACTTGGCACGCATGCACACACGTAGAGTATGTAGACCAAATGATTGGTTGTAATATGGGCAAGTACCTAGAGCTGAACTCTGTACAGTTATGGTGATTACTCATGCCCTCTTTTACTGAAAGGCCTCAGTTGTGTTTCTGGCAAATATTTTAGGAGTCCTTTATACACTAAAGTTGGCATTATAAGAGATGGGTCGAGGAAGTCAGTCCTGCAAAGAAGACTTTAGGCATGACCAGAGAGTAAAAGGAAAAATCATGAGAAATTAATAATGATGTCAAGAAAAGAAGTTTTTGAGGAGGGTGAAAAGCTGTTACATTGCTGGAAGAGCAGTGGTATAGAGGTTTCAAGTTGTTATGGAGAATGGCAATTAGATTATAGAAACAAAGATTACAGAGCAGCATGAAGATTAGGATTAGAAATCATGAGTTTATGTTTGTGCCAGAAGATTTTTTTAGCACCATACATTTTCTCCTGTTTTCTTTTTTCCCCAGGTGATTTTTCATACCAACAAATTATATCTCTATCTCAGTTCCATGGTGTAAATTATAAAGTGTGACATCTTTTCTTGGCTTTAAAAATATCTAAAGAATATGTGGTTATTTAAGTTTAGAACTTTTTGAGTTTGTATCAGTGTGTTAATGTTTAAGGCTAGCATATGGTTAAATAGAATCAGTTTCATTATTCTCAGGAAGTGCTGTTTTGTCTTTCAGTTTTTGACTGCTTTTCATGAAAAAAATGATGTTTTGTTTCCTATTTCAGGAGATTTATTGAACTAAAACACTATAGTGATGAACTCCAATCTGTCATCTCACATCTCCTTCGAGTCAGAGCTGTAAGTGGTCACCAGGAGCTTTCTGACAAGTGTTTTTATGAAAGTGCTTCTTATTTAATCATTATGTTTTTAAGTAATGGAAGGTGTTTATGATGAACAACTGATTTTTATATTCAAATTTGGTTGTGTTATTTACCTAAATTTCATTTTTTTAAAAATTGTGAAATTTTTTTCTGGCATAAATAACTTAAAGAATTTTAACCTATTGTTTTCTCTGTAGTTTATATATGGTTCCTTGTTTGTTTTTTTTCCCTTAGTATATAGTTGTTTTGACATTTATCAAAGGGCCTACCATTTCAGCATTGGAATGTAATTGACTTTGATCTACATATTCTTTTATTCTTTCAAGATTTTTTTTTAAGGTTGGTGAGTAGTTAATATTAAGCCATCTTTGTCTGTGCTCTTAAATTATACTAAATAAACTTAAGTAGGGTAATGGTCTGCTATGACATGAGGAACTAGAAATATACCAGTAATGATTGTACTTTCCTGTAGAGTTTGGCTTTAATAAACATGGAGAAATATATTTTTGGATAGATTAATGTAGTACCTGAAAAATGTTGTATCATCCACTCTGGTCCTTTGGGGTAACCTAGAGAAAACCTTAGAACTGGTCTTAAAGGCTTTGAAAGACACTGAGTTACCAGGTCTAGGATCATATCTTACACTCATTGGAATCATCTTGAAATGAAATATATTATCTGGGATTTGTTTTAATCAAAGAGTCTGCTGGTAAAGGGTGCAGAATGGGGTCAATTTTAGATGCAACTTAATTGGCCATATGATAATTGTTGAAGGTAAGTGTTGGGAAATGGGAGTATATCCTACTATTCTCTACTTTTTATATGTTTGAAGATTTTCATAAAAAGTATAAAAAAGTATAAAAAACCCACTCTTTTTGAAGTATCCACATATTGGCCCTATCTGTGTAACCATCCAGAGTACTATAGGACTCTTTATATAAATTGTAAGATACTTTGTAGGAAAAGAAAAAGGTACCTATGAGAATTATTAGGGTAGAGTCAAGAATGAGGTTTTGAAAAGGACTTGTGAATTGATGAGATAAAATTTCTAGGCCTCTAGTTGCTTTGAAGTTACCTAAACAAATAAGGCAACAGTTCTTAATGGAAAGTGAAGGTGGGGTCAGAGACACCCCAGAAGACTGGAGGAACCCTTCATACTGTTTTGTCTTCTGTGTCAAAAAACCTGGAGAATTTACTTAAATTAGAGGTCTGGCTGATTATGAAAGCTGTATCCTTCTTAAAGGCCTTCCACCAAAGGGAAGGGGGCACACTGTGGAAGGTGTCATGCCACAGGAACCTGGACAGTGCTGGGCGTCTTGGGTAGGCAGAGGCTCGCTGTTAAGCAGGCACATGACCAGCTCCAGGTATTGAGAGGTTCTCAAGCAGTTGTTCACATCCAGAAGAAACAAAGGGAAAAGTCAGAAAAACCAGCCAGAGATAGATTTATCAGAAATATCAGAGATGAGTGGTGAATTGAACAAAATGTAACAGTTAAAACCCAGAAAATCTGTAAAGTGTAGGGAATAAGTTTGAATGAGATCTAAAGGAGGAAGGAAATAACTGTCACTGTTGTGAAGCTGTGCTGCAGATCATCTAGCCTGCAAGAAGCTATGGATGATTGCTCTCATAAAGCAAGTAAGAAAATTATCACAGTCAAGGTAGGCTGAATGTATATTTTTTAATGTGATTAATACTTAATAATCTTTAGAGATCAGGATAAAATGTAATAGTGATGTTACAGAAAATTTTGAGTCTCACACACAGCTGTTTCAATACTTCGTACATTTCATTTTGAGGGCTTCTCTTGTGGCTCAGTGGTAAAGAATCTGCCTACCAATGCAGGAGAGGTGCAGATGACTTGGGTTCGATCCCTGGTTTGGGAAGATCCCTTGGAGAAGGAAATGGTAACCCACTCCAGTATTCTTGCCTGGGAAATCCCATGGACAGAGGAGCCTAGTGGGCTACAGTCCATGGGGTTGCAGAAGAACACAACTTAGTGACTAAACAAGAGCAGCACTTCATTTTAGCCCTGCTGTTCTTCTAACTATTTTTAACCATGCCAAGCTTGTTTCTGGTCTTTTATTTGCTGTGTTCTGGGCCTGTACCATTTTTCTCCCATGCCCTACCCCCAGGATCCTCTCTTGACTTATTCTCTTTTTGTTATTCAATTATTGGCTCAAATACCTGTTGAGAGAAATTATCTTTCCTGAGCATCCTATATAAAATGTGGTACAGGTTTCTATCATTTCTGTCATTCTGAACTTGTTAATTATCTCCTCTGCTAGTATATATGTGAGCTCGAAAGAGCAGGAGCTTTGTTTTCTCACTGCTGAATCCTGAGAATAATGACTGACTCGAATAGCACCCTCTGTGCATTCATTGAATGGATGAATAAATAAATGTATGTGCTGACAGTTTTATGTGTAAAAAAATATTGAAAAGCAGTAAGATAAATTGCTTCTTGAAATTAATTATAACCAGCCAAGGGGAACTGGTTAGTAATGTATATATGACAAGAACTTTTAAAGAAAATGACCTTGCCGTCAAAGAGTTTGTAATACACAAGTAAAAGAATTCTGGGTATAGATTTACTCTAGACTTTATAAAAACAGACAAATAATTCCAGGAAAAATGAAGGGATAGAGCCAAAGCAAAATCGATGCCCAGTTGTGGATGTGTCTGGTGATAGAACCAAGGTCCGATGTTGTAAAGAGCAATATTGCATAGGAACCTGGAATGTTAGGTCCATGAATCAAGGCAAACTGGAAGTGGTCAAACAGGAGATGGCAAGAGTGAACGTCGACATTCTAGGAATCAGTAAACTAAGATGGACTGGAATGGGTGAATTTAATTCAGATGACCATTATATCTACTACTGTGGGCAGGAATCCTTAGAAGAAATGAAGTAGCCATCATGGTCAACAAAAGAGTCCAAAATGCAGTACTTGGATGCAGTCTCAAAAATGACAGAATGATCTCTGTTTCCAAGGCAAACCATTCAGTATCATGGTAATCCAAGCCTGTGCCCCAACCAGTAATGCTGAAGAAGCTGAAGTTGAACAGTTCTATGAAGACCTACAAGATGTTTTAGAAGTAACCTCTAAAAAAGATGTCCTTTTCATTATAGGGGACTGGAATGCAAAAGCAGGAAGTCAGGAAACACTTGAAGTAACAGGCAAATTTGGCCTTGGAGTACAGAATGAAGCAGGGCAAAGGCTAATAGAGTTTTGCCAAGAGAACGCATTGGTCATAGCAAACACCCTCTTCCAACAACACAAGAGAAGACTACACATGGACATCACCAGATGGTCAACACCAAAATCAGATTGATTATATTCTTTGCAGCCAAAGATGGAGAAGCTCTATACAGTCAGCAAAAACAAGACCAGGAGCTGACTGTGGCTCAAATCATGAACTCCTTATTGCCAAATTCAGACTGAAATTGAAGAAAATAGGGAAAACCATTAGACCATTCAGGTATTACCTAAATCAAATACCTTGTAATTATACAGTGGAAGTGAGAAATAGATTTAAAGGACTAGATCTGATAGAGTGCCTGATGAACTATGGACAGAAGTTCGTGACATTGTACAGGAGACAGGGATCAAGACCATCAAGAAAAAGAAATGCAAAAGAGCAAAATGGCTGTCTGAGAAGGCCTTACAAATAACTGAAAAGAAGAGATGCGAAAAGCAAAGGAGAAAAGGAAAGCTATTTCCATCTGAATGCAGAATTCCAAAGAATAGCAAGGAGAGATAAGAAAGCCTTCCTCAATAATCAATGCAAAGAAATAGAGGAAAACAACAGAATGGGAAAGACTAAAGATCTCTTCAAGAAAATTAGAGATACCAAGGGAACATTTCATGCAAAGATGGGCTCGATAAAGGACAGAAATGGTATGGACCTGACAGAAGCAAAAGATATTAAGAAGAAGTGGCAAGAATACACAGAAGAACTATACAAAAAAGTTCTTCATGACTCAGATGATCACAATGGTGTGATCACTCACACTCAGCTAGAGCCAGACATCCTGGAAGGTGAAGTCAAGTAGCCCTTAGAAAGCCTCACTACAAACAAACCTAGTGGAGGTGATGGAGTTCCAGTTGAGCTATTTCAAATCCTGAAAGATGATGCTGTGAAAGTGCTGCAGTCGATATGCCAGCAAATTTGGAAAACTCAGTAGTGGCCGCAGGACTGGTAAAGGTCAGGTTTCATTCCAATCTCAGAGAAAGGCAATGCCAAAGAATGCTCAAACTACCACACAATTGCACTCATCTCACATGCTAGTAAAGTAATGCTCAAAATTCTCCAAGCCAGGCTTCAGCAGTACATGAACCGTGAACTTCCAGATGTTCAAGCTGGTTTTAGAAAAAGCAGAGGAACCAGAGATCAAATTGCCAGCATTCGCTGGATTGTTGAAAAAGCAAGAGAGTTCCAGAAAAACATCTACTTCTGCTTTATTGACTATGCCAAAGCCTTTGACTGTGTGGATCACAATAAACTGTGGAAAATTCTTAAAGAGATGGGAATACCAGACCATCTGACCTGTCTCTTGAGAAGCCTTTATGCAGGTCAGGAAGCAACAGTTAAAACTGGACATGGAACAACAGACTGGTTCCGAATAGGAAAAGGAGTACATCAAGGCTGTATATTGTCACCCTGCTTATTTAACTTATATGCAGAGTATATCATGAGAGACGCTGGGCTGGAGGAAGCACAAGCTGGAATCAAGATTGCTGGGAGAAATATCAATAACTTCAGATATGCAGATGACATCACCCTTATGGCAGAAAGTGAAGAGGAACTAAAAGGCCTCTTGATGAAAGTGAAAGAGGAGAGTGAAAAAGTTGGCTTAAAGCTCAACATTCAGAAAACTAAGATCATGGCATCTGGTCCCATCACTTCATGGGAAATAGATGGGGAAACAGTGGAAACAGTGTCAGACTCTATTTTTTGGGGCTCCAAAATCACTGCAGATGGTGATTGCAGCCATGAAATCAAAAGACGCTTACTCCTTGTAAGGAAAGTTATGGCCAACCTAGATAGCATATTGAAAAGAGAGACATTACTTTGCCAACAAAGGTCTGTCTAGTCAAGGCTATGGTTTTTCCAGTAGTCATGTATGGATGTGAGAGTTGGACAGTGAAAAAGGCTGTATGCCGAAGAATTGATGCTTTTGAACTGTGGTGTTGGAGAAGACTCTTGAGAGTCCCTTGGACTGCAAGGAGATCCAACCAGTCCATCCTAAAGGAGATCAGTCCTGGGTGTTCATTGGAAGGACTGCTTTGAAGCTGAAACTCCAATATTTTTGACTACCTCATGCGAAGAGTTGACTCATTGGAAGAGACCCTTGATGCTGGGAAGGATTGGGGGCAGGAGGAGAAGGGGATGACAGGATGAGGTGGCTGGATGGCCTCACTGACTCGATGGACATGGGTTGGTAAGACTCTGGGAGTTGGTGATGGACAGGGAGGCCTGGCCTGCTGCAGTCCATGGGGTTGCAAAGAATCGGACAGGACTGAGCGACTGAACTGAACTGAACTTATGAAAACAGGCTCCAGAAACTTAATGACCTGAAAGACTGATTGAGCGCTTCACCGGAAAGATAGCAGTTGATCTGTGAGTCAAATTGAGATTTTGACTTTGTAAATAAGGTAAATGCCAGTGAAAAATATAGAATAGCTAAAATCTTGATTGTCCTAAAATTATGAAAAAGGCTCTTTAGTCATTGAAAGTAACATAAAAGTTAAAAATGGAGGTTTAGAACCCAACACTGACAGAATCCTGAAAACAACATAGAGATGCCACAGGGGAGCCTTTTTGTAACATTCATGTCAAGAGAAGAAGGCTTATTAGACACTGTTGGAGACACGATGGCTTGTTAACAGATAAAGAGAAAACACAATTATTTGGCCATCTTTCCTGTTGAGGAAAATTCTTTTGAAAGAATTGATAGAAAAGGCAAAAAATAAATGACTTACAGGTTAAAGAGTTAATGTTTAAGATATTAAAACAGAACCACCGGAAAGGGTCTTAGATTGAGAGGAGCTGGAGTTAGCACTTGTCTCTGCTGTTTACTTAAAGTTCTTCAGGCAAATCCAGGGACCTTTCAGAGTTTGTTTTCTTGGAGAGTATCTGCCTCGTACACAATAGGTACACATAAATATTTGTTATATGAATGAGTGTGTTATTCATAGAGTTATGATATTCAAATGAGATAATTCATGTTTCATAAACTAAAACAAAAAAAATACTAATGTCTAATATTTTGGACTGTGGTGTTGGAGAAGACTCCTGAGCGTCCTTTGGACTACGAGGAAATCAGACCAGTCCATCCTAAAGGAGACCAGTCCTGAATATTCATTGGAAGGACTGATGCTGAAGCTGAAACTCCAGTACTTTGGCCACCTGATGCAAAGAACGGACTCATTGGAAAAGACCCTGATGCTAGGAAAGATTGAGGGCAGGAGAAGGGGATGACAGAGGATGAGATGGTTGGATGGCATCGCTGACTTGATGGACATGGGTTTAAGCAAGCTCTGGGAGTTGGTGATGGACAGGGAGTCCTGGCATGCTGTAGTCCATGGGGTCGCAAAGAGTTGGACACCACTGAGGCCTGAACTAAACTGAACTGATCTAATATTTATTATATTTACTGTTATATATAAGCCAACCATGGTGTGTTATTTTTACCTAATTCTGACAGTGGCCTTTTGAAAGCAGGTACTGTGACTGTCCCCAGTTTATGGATTAGAAAGCAAATCGTTTATTTCTTACAATCATAGTTGCTGCCTCTCTAGGGGAAATCAAATTTAGAAGGGAAGGAGGATTGCTAAACTTTGCTAATATGCTAACTATGTAAATTGAAATTATTGAGCTACTATTTAACATTTAATTTGTAGTCATTTTTATAGATAGCTATATCTAGTGTTTGTGAAATATTTGGTGATGACAATGTAAAATCTTACATACAACTCCTTTGGGAAAGATTTTAGCAGTAGTGTCATGAGTCTTAAATCTATCTCATGATCGTTGCCTCCTTAGGAGATAATTCAGAAGAAAAACTTTGTGTCCAGAATTTTAAAATAAGATCATTTAATAGACTGTCATAAAACTTTATGTCCTTTTTAACATTTAATCCGCTACTACTTCTGTATGGTTAGGGAAGGCATTCTTAGCATAGTTCCAAATGATTCAGATCTGGGGAGGATGATACGATGAGTCTGTCAGGTTTCTTCTGTTGTCATATTATTTGCTAGTTGTCAGTCCTCTCTTGTCAGTTGTTAAGATGCTCAGTTTTCAAAAAGAAAGACTTGTCAACAGAATTGAAATTGAGTGGCAGTCTAGACTAAATCATTGGGCCTAGCCCCCTTTCCCTGGCACCACGATTCTTGGTTACCAGTGACCATTGAATTAATCTGGTTTTGTTGTTGTTTAGTCCCTGTGTTGCATCCAACTCTTTTATGACGCCATGGACTGTGGCCCACCAGTCTCCTTTGTCCATGGAATTTCCAGGCAGGAATACTGGAATGAGTTGCCACTTCCTTCCCCAGGGGGATCTTCCTGACCCAGGGATTGAACCCACATTTCTTTTGTCTCCTGCATTGGCAGGTGGATTCTTTACCACTGAGCCATAGGTTTTAATAATTCGTGATATATTTCTCGGCCATTTTTTTTTTTTTACTTTGCTGTAGAAATGCTCATTTTTGGGCTATAGTTTTTGTTTGCTTCATCTTCTTTCTCACTGCCTGATGATCTGGATATTAGTCATCTCGTGTTTTAGTTGGCTAGCACAATTTACTTCCTTGAGTAGTTGATAACAGAAACATTGCTGCTGGTTCAGTAACAACTGAAGAGTGGCTCTCTGTTGCCTCGTTCTCTAGTAGAGTGGTTCCTTGTGTAGTTGCTCATCTTTCTGGCGTATGAGAAATCTTGCCTCTTTTTGTCATGCTCTGTGGACTAGAGTATTTTCCAGAGCTTTAATTATTGTGATTGAAGCTCTTTTTGTATCAGCTGCACGGAGTAATAAAATTTAAAGGAAAAAAAACAAAACTTTTAAACACCTGGGATTCAAAGAGAACTTTTTCTTTGCACGTTTATTTTGGATATGTATTTTGTACTTAAGTTGCTTTAGTTTTATACTTACCTGGTTATTTAACAAACTTTTCCCCTCTCTTCCATGCTTAGTATTTTAGGTAGATGATAAAATGCTCAGCTTTCAGGAGGAGGTTTAATTTTTAAAAGTACAAGAATCTAGAAAAGTTAGTAGTCTAGAATGGCACATTGGATGGCATCACCAACTCAGTGGGCATGAGTTTGGGTGGACTCGGGAGTTGGTGATGGACAGGAAGGCCTGGCGTGCTGCGGTTCATGGGGTTGCAAAGAGTTGGACACGAGTGAGCAACTGAACTGAACTGAACTGAGTAAGGAATTAGAGGGGCACTTCATCTTTAGGATTTACATTGAGAAATTGTATACTAGAAATTTTTTTTAAAGAGTTTATGTGACATTGACTTCTGGTCTTCTATTTCATGTCCATAACACTTTGGAGAAAGGAGATTACTACATATAGTGTTTTTTGTCTTTTGCAAGATGTATGTGATGGGGTGGTATTTGTTTTAATCTCAGTGAGCTAAACTATAAGTGTACTGTTATTAAATGGTTAGAAGGCATTAATTTAATAAAGTAGCACAGGAAGTATATTGCATGTGTGTAGCATTTATGTATAAAACTATCAGTAATACAATTGAAAATGTTTATATTCTCTTCCCTGGTAGATCCCTCTTTGGGGACTTTTATCTTAAGGAAGCAATATGAAATTTGGAAAAAGCTTTACTCTCAGAGAATGCTCATTTAATACTGAAAAATTAGGGATAACTGAGTACCTGACAAGGAATATGTATATATATAATTTATATACCACTAGGTGAAATTTTATGCATCTATTTTTTTAATTGGTGTCTATTAAAAATAATATTAGCCTGCTGGATAAAAATATTAGCACTCTTGATATAGAAAATTTTAAAATGTTAATTAAAACATATATATATGAAAAAATTACATAAATATGATCCAATATTAGGTTTTTTTCCCCATGATGAGACTTTGGGAGATTTAAGCTCTTTTTTTTGCATATTTTTCAAGTTGCACTAAGTATACATATGCATTTTTTAATGAAGATAGAATGTATTTTTAATTATCTGTTTATAACTAATAGCAATTTCTTTTGAATATTTATTCCAGAGAGTAGCAGATCGACTATACGGTGTATATAAAGTACATGGCAATTATGGGCGAGTTTTCAGGTATGCATTATACAAACTTTTATAATAAACAACAACTAGCTCTAATTAGCTTTTTGCATAAGAACTGTAATTCTGGAATATATATGAGTCTGCAAAGCAAAAGAAAATTTTTAATTCTTATTTACATATTTTCAGTGCTGGGTTGGGTCTTCACTGTGATGTATGCGCTTTCTAGTTGTGGCGCACGGGCCTAGTTGCCCTGCAGCATGTGGGAGTCTTAGTTCCCTGACCAGGGATCCAACCCACGTTCTGTACGTTGAAAGGCAAATTCTTAACCACTGGACCACCCAAAAGCTTGTTTTTTAAATCCTATCCAATAGTAGTAGTCTTTAGACTTTTCCTGCAAGTTCTTAGTTCCCTGACCATGTATCGAACCTATGCCTCCTGTAGTGGCCGAGTCTTAGCCACTGGACTGCCAGGGAGTTTTAAGTCTTCAAACTTTTTATTATAAAGCCTTTCTTTAAATAAAAGTAATAAAAGAGTCTAATATATTGAGCAGATAAAAGATAAACTCCTCTTAAGCAGTGAGCAGTGTCTTTTATTTTCTTGGCAGAATGCCCAAGGAGATTCCTTTTAAATCACTGTCATATCGAATTGGTGGTTTTCTTTTTTTTTTTTTCTTTGTTCACTTTATAATTTCTAAGTCTTTTGCAAGATGGGTTTTTCAGTGTTGGGGTAATATAAGTATAAATTAGAATATTTACTTGTGTATGTAACTTGCATATGTTGGTAATTTTTGAGCCTTTTCTTTTGTGAATTTTTGTTTGTTAATTATTTTAGTTGTGAAATTTTAGTAGTTATTACCTATATCTCCTTGTAAGAAGAATTGCTAATGTTCTGTCCTTTTGATTGAAGTAGTCAAAAATAATTCATTTAACATATTTGAATATTTAAGATATTCATATAATACAAAATTCAATAGGAACAAAAGCTTATATAGTGAAAAGTCTCTTTGCTTCTGCCTGCCAACCACCCAGGTCCCCTCCTCTGAGGCAAGTACTAGCAGTTTCTGAGTTACTTGTGTATCCTTCCAGTAAAATGTATTGTAGCACTGTCAATGTATATATTAACACACAAACAAATGCATTCTACTCCCTCCCTCCCCCCCTTTTTTTTTAACATGGAAAGGGAGCATCTTGTATACATTGCTATGCTTGCTTCTTTTATGTTCCTTTTTTTAACTGAAAAACTGCTATCCTAGATATATTGTTATCAGCAAAAAACTGTATTGGGCTTTATTGAGCTGGAGCATCATAATTTATTTAATTATTGATAATTATTTCTAATCTGCTGTTGCATTCAGTGCTTCAATTAATATGTCATTTCACACATGATTGAGTATATATGTAAGATAAAATTCTACATATGTTGTTGCTGGATCTAAGGATAATTGAGTTGGTAGATATTGCCAGATTTCCCTGTATGGAAGGTAGTCAACTTCCATCATCAAAATGTTAATATCTGTTTCCTCAGATCCTCACCCAAACAATTTTTAGTGAACTTTTGTCTTTACCAGTCTGATGGTGATAAATGTCTTCTCACTGTAGTTATAATTTGTATTACTCTAATTATGAATGAAGTTAAACATTTTTCCTGATGATTAATAGCCTCTGTTTTATTTTTTTTAATTTTATAAGCTGTCTGTATGTATCTTTGGCCATTTTTTCCTGTTGGGCTGGTAGTCTGGTTTCTTAATTTATTTGCAGGAGTTGTTTATCTTCTAGGAAAATCAGACCTTTGTGAAATGGATTGCACCTTTTCCCACTTTGTCATATGTCTCTTGACTTTTCTTATGTGGCTTTTAATATACAAAAATATTCAATTTATTAAATTCAGTTGACATGCAAGTGATTAGTTTTTCTCCTTTATAAAGTAATAGCCTCTGACTTTTTGTATATCTTAGTAAGTTCTCCTTCTTATGAATAATAAAGTGAAGTGAAAGTGAAGTTGCTCCGTCATATCCGACTCTTTGTGACCCCGTGAACTATAGCCTACCAGGCTCTTCCATACCCAGGATTCTCCAGGCGAGAATACTGGAGTGGGTTGCTATTTCTTTCTCCAGTTATGAATAATAAAGCATATATTTTTCATTTCTTCTATATTTTTGTGGTTCTGTAAATTTTTGATTCATCTGAAACTTATTTGAGTATCAGTTTTAAGATACAGCACAGCCCCCCCAAAAAAGAATCATTTTGTAAACAGCCAGTACTAAAAAAAGATTATCTGTTGCTATTACTATTTAGAGAGTAAACATGAGTAAAAATTATCAGGAGATATGTTTATTTATGTTTGTTTTCCTTCCTTGACAATTTTAAAAATCATGTGAGCATTCTCCCTTCTAGTATTATAAGCATATAATCTTGATATTTCAAGAACAATTTATAAAGACTATAGACTAACCGAATCATAATGTTTTAATTTTTCTTTTTGTGATATTATGTAGTTGAAGGTATTTATTATACTTCTTTACATAGCAGAAAAATTAGAAACAATCTTGAATGATTCGGAAAATGGTTAAAAAAATTAACAGTTGCCACTGAAACAATGCTGAGAGCAGATTATTTTAATAATGTGGGAAGTACTGTTAATGAGGAAAAACATGGTACAAAGTTACATATACTACATGATTTCAGCCATATTAAAATAAGTAAAAATAACTAGAAGAAAATATGTCAAATTATATCATCTCTTAGTATTTAAGATTACAGATCTATTTCCTCCTTTATTATAATATATACATCTTCCATAAAAAGGAATTTTTATTTCAGGAATTTCACTGAAATGGTAACAAAATGATCTGTGGTTCCAGTAGACTTTGTTGTGCAACTTTAGTGCAAGTTACTGAAGTTTTATGGTGCACCCAATATTTTGTCTGTACAATTGTTTTTTTCTGTTACCTGTTAATATAGTGACATGTAATCATGTGTGGTTATCACAGTCATTCATGTAGAATTTAAAAATACACATGCCTCAGCTCTATCCTAGAAATTCTGATTAAGTCGATCAAGAGCAGGACAAGCATTCATAGTTTCTAAAAGCGCCATGGTTGATATAAATAGGCACTGTAGCTGAGAAAGCTGTCTATAAGCAGAAACTGTTTTGTATGATACTAACTTTGTACTTAACAACGATATAAACTTTTGAATTAAACATTTTTAAAGCCTTCACTTGCATTTAGTTGTTAAACTTCAGGGGAAAGGAGCATATTTGAGTCACAGAAAATGAATCGTCAAGAAAAAAATAAAATAGATATCATACTGTTTAAAAGCTAACTAGGAAAAAACCGTGCAAAAGGTTCTGTTTAATAATATTGCATATCTAATTCATGATGGTTTGGGTTTTACCTTTCTTCACAGTGAATGGAGTGCCATAGAAAAAGAAATGGGTGATGGACTGCAGAGTGCTGGTCATCATATGGATGTGTAAGTACCCAGAGAATTTAAGGTAGAACTGGAGGTGACATTTCGTGCAAAAGTATTAATGATTCTTCTGTTTTTAAAAAGTTTGCTGGCGTTTGTATTTTGTTCTCTGTATACAGATTTGACTTAAAGAAGTTTATCTCAGGAATGCAAGATTAACATTCAAAAATTTTTCAGTTCAGTTCACATTTTAGCAGAACAGAGAAGAGAATCCAGATGTTCATTTCAGTGTATGTAGAAAGCATTTTTATCAAGCTAGGAATATAAAGAATTTCCTCAGTGTAAAACATACAGCTAATACTGTACTTAATAGTGAAATATTGATGTTTCCTCCTAAAATCAGGAGTAAGGCAAGATTGTCTGCCGCACCACTACTGGTCCAAGTGGTAGTCGAGGTCCTGCTCAGTACAGTAAGGCAAGAAGATCAAATAAGTGGCATACGTCTTAGGAAGAAGGAAAACTGTCCTGTCTTTATTTGCAGTTAACAGGATTTTTCTGTAGAAGATAAAGAATCAACCAAAAATAGTATAGAACTGAGTTTAATGAAAATGAATGATACATAATGAATATATAAAAAAACCATTTTTGCACACTAGTAAAATTAGAAAATAAAAGCTTAAAAATGCTGTTAATAATAGTGTGAAAGACCTCTACACTGAAAACTTTATATATAAACATTGCTGAGAGAAGCTAAATACCTAAATAGAAGGTGACCTTAAACCATGTTCATAGATTGGAAGACTCAGTAGTGTTAATATCAGCATTCTTCCTAAATGACAGTCCCAATCAAACCTCCAGTGATTTTTAATAGAAATTGATAAACTGATTCGAAAATGTACATAGAAATTCAAAGAACATGAAGTAGTCAAAACAATCTTGGAAAAAAGGACAAAGTTGAATATATTACCTGATTTCAAGGTTTACTATAGAGCTATAGATATCAGGAGATAATGAGATAAACAAATCTATGGAATAGGATAGAATTCAGAAATAGATCCACATTTACATAGTTCATTTCAAGAAATGGTTCTGAAATAACTGGATATCTTCATGGGGGAAAAAACTGAACCTTGAGGGCTTCCGTTTTGGCTCAGTGGTAGAGAATCCTCCTTACGATGTAGGAGCCACAGGTTCAATCCCTGCTCCCGGAAGATCTCACATGCCACACGGCAGCTATGCCCCTGTGCCACAACTGTTGAGCCTGTGCTCTAGAGCCCAGGAGCTGCCACTTCTTAGCCGAAGTATGCATTCCCTAGAGCACGTGCTCTGCAGCGAGAGGCCGCTGCACCAAGAAGCCCATGCGCTTCTGCTGGAGAGTAGCCGCTGCTCTGCAGCGTAGAAAAGCCCGCAGCAACAAAGACCCGGCGTAGAAAGGAAGACGGAAAACTGTCTGTATTTGCAACTAACAGGATTTTTTCTGTATAAATTTTATTTTTTCTGTGGAAAGTAAGTAATTTTTTTTAAAAGTTAATCATTAAAAAAGGAACCTTGAGCCATATCTCACATCTTACATAAAAGCTAATTCAATTTGGATGATATACATCAATATAAAACCTTAAACTACAGCTTTTAGTAGAAAATAGGAGAATATTTTAGTAGCCTTCAGGTAAGCAAAATAGTTTTTTTAAAGGACATGAAAGGAAAAAAAATCTTTTAAAAATGGTAAGTTGTTCTTCAAAATTAGAAATTTTGGGATCTCCCTGGTGGTCCAGCAGTAAAGACGCCATGCTTCCAATGCGGGAACCACTGGTTTGAGCCTTGGGTAGGGAACTACCTAACATGCTGTGCCAAAAAACAAAAAAATAAAAAATTCAGCATATTAGAAGATTCTGTTGTAAGTAGAAGGAATGTAGGAGTACAGTGTCAGTTGGGGAAGATAAGTTCTGGGGATGAATGGTGGTAATGGTTGCACAATAGCATGGAGGTACTCAAAGCCACTGAACTATATACACCAAAAGTCAGTTAAAAAGGTGACTTTTACGTTACATTTGACCACACACACAAACACACCTCATTAAGTGAAAAGGCAAGCCACAGACTGGGAGTAAACGTTTCCAACCAAAATAAAGAACTCCTACAACTGAATAATAAAGAGACAAAAATATTTAAGTATCATTTTTCTTTGGATTATTGTTTAAGCTGACCAGCTGCTTTTCAACTGTTTTGTTGTCTTCCTGCATTCTGTTGACAGGACAGTCTCAGTATTTGCAGAAATTTGGGATTATCCCTTCACTTGGGTTTATGTAAATGTTAAATAAAATTAATTTTAGTACTAATACCTAAAACATCTTTCTCCACACTGTATATCCTATCTTCAAGCCACCAGCCACTTACCTTTTTTGTTTTCTTAACATTAACTTTTCCAGAATCGTAGATTTATGAACTACAGATGGTTTTTCCTACTCTTAACAATGATTCTCAAGACATTTTTCAGTCACAAAGGACAAAGTCCACACTCTCACAATTGTAAATTTATATTTACAGAATACATATTTTGTCTTCTTTCATAAATACTATAAACACATTGCTTTTCAGTGAACATTAACTTAGATTTTTTGTTTATTTTTTAATTCAATAAACTTGTTTAATTAACTGCATGTAGCAGGCTTAGAGACATAAAAGTATATTTTTCTTTTATGCCCATGCTAAGGAATCAGAATTAATTTGAAAAAAGAATGCTACTTATACCATCCAGAAGTAATAAATGACATAGCCCATGTCCTTAGGGAATTTCTAATGTGACCATAGAAAGTGTTGTCACTCAGTTGTGTCCGACTCTTTCGACCCCATGGGCTGTGTCCCATGGACTCTTATCAATCCAACTGCCCATGCAAGAATACTGGAGTGGGTAGACATTCCCTTCAGGGGATATTCCCAGCCCAGGGATTCAACCTGGGTGTGCTGCATTGCAAGCAGATTGTTTACCATCTGAGCCACCAGGGAAGTCCTGGTGATCAGAGAAAACCAACACAAAAGACATTTCTTTTTTTTTTTTTTTAAACTTTTTATTTTGTATTGGAGTATAGCCGATTAACAAAGTGTTCTGATATTTTGAGGTGAACAGTGAAGGGACTCAGTGATGCATATACCTCTAAGAGACATTTCTTTGGTAAGATTTAAGTTCTCAGTTTTTGACAAGCGATCAGAAGTAGAGTGATGAACAAGGACTAAAAAAGTCTGGGTAGATTTCTAGAGACGTTGAGGATTTATTTAGAGAAGCAGTGTGGAGAGCCATTATATTTCTGTGCAAGGAAAGACTCAGGTTTAAGAACAAGAATGGCACAACAGTGATGGACTTGTCCAGATCAAAGCAGAGGTTGCTAATTGAGAGTTAGAGTAAAATAACGGTTCTAAAATTTTCTGTGATCTTTATTTGTTCAACTGTTCCTTTTATAGCTTTTTGACTTTACTGTATGTAGTTGCTGTCAGGGATACTAAATTCTTCAGGTATACTAAATTCTTATTCTTTCTACAGATTTTGTAGCCCTTTTTATGCTACGTTTAAGAAAAGATACTTCATTGCTTATTAAGCTACCTTAAGAAGGACCTTTTTTTTGTTTGCTTTGTTTTTTATATCCAAGCCCTTGCTAAACACATTTTGGTAAAATTCAGTAAAAATTGTCATGGTAATTAAGGATTGCTATTAGGGGGAGGGATAAACGAGGAGTGTGGGATTAACAGACACAAACTGTGTAAAATAACAAGGGCGTACTATATGGCACAGGGCACTCTATTTATTTATTTATTTATTTATTTAAAATTACAGTATATTTAATTTTGTTTCAGTCTGATAGTGTTTCTTACCCTTAAAATGATAATGATGATTTGGATCCCACTTTGGGGCCAAAGCCTTTCCTCCACCCTGCCCTTTCCTCAGTTGCTCCTCAGACATGGGTCCTTTGACCTCCTCTTCTCTCTCTCCCTCCCTTTGGGCCAAGTTCTTTCTGCCTCATTCCTCTCTATTTCAGCCTGGAGCTCTTAGTTCCCTTGCCTTCTTGTGGTTCCAGCTGCAAAGGGGCCCTCTCTCTGGGCAGCCAGGCTAAACAGTGTTTCCCATTATCTACAACTGCCTTTTCAAACCTCCACAAATCTCTGACCCTCCTGCCTCACCCTTAAAGAATGACCTCACCTCCTACTTTAGTGAAAACAGAAAGCTTTAAAAGGAACTCCCTCGACTTCCTGCCTCCAAAATAACACCCCTCCTTTCCACCTATTAAGGCTATTTTTTCCACCTATGCTGTGGATCACACACCCCACTTCTGTTGTCTTGGGCTTTGCACTATTAATCATTCTCTCTCTCTGAATCTTGAATTGCTCTGGCTTACTAGTCTTTCACTCAGTCAGTTATTTTTTTTTTTTTATTTTTAAATTTTGGTATATTTATCCCTATATTTTCATGGATTTTTTTTTTAATTGTTTTTGCCATACATTGTCATGATACCACCATGGGTTTACATATGCTTCCCCTCCG